>CM075347.1:169067500-169072500 GCA_037693485.1 Kitagawia praeruptora
TTGAAAATAGAGCAAAAACTCTGCATCCCCATCCTATAAGTGAAGAAACAAATCATTAGAAATTTTTTTCCCAGGCAAGTCCAACACATTAGTTTCCTGATGAATGAGAGGAATGTCCCACGAAATATTCCACAAACGGAGAGTACTAAAAACTCTGCTGGAATTGCGAATTTTTAACCCCATGATTTTCAACCGAACAGTCTCTACAATACTCTTAATCACCTGATTTGAGGAGCGATTCTGGTTTTGAAAAATACGCAGGTTTCTCTCTTGCCATATGAAGTAAACTAGACTTCCCAAGACTAGCCTATTGACAACATTAACAAGAGACTTCCCTTTCCAATTTGCAGAAGCAAACACAACCAGATCAAACCAGGTCTGATGAGTAGGAATGTCAACACCCATTCGAACGAAATAATCTTTAATTTCTTTAGTGAAGAAGCAATCAAAGAAAAGGTGATTTAACGAATCTGGTTGCTGCCTACAAAACCCACATGTAGAGTTACCCTCACTTTGCCAAAATTGCATTCTATCTTGAGTTAATAACTTACCACGAACAGCCAACCATAAAATAAAGGAATGCTTAGGGATAGAATTTGAGAACCACACTATATTACACCACTCCACTCGAGGATGTGCTACTCTAAAATCATTCCAAACAGTGCTTGATTTAAATGTAGTTTTCTTCCCATTACACGACCTCCATAGGATTTTATCCTTCCTGTGCTCATGAACAGACACAATTTTTCCTCTTAATTCAGGCCACAACAACAATAAACCTTCAGGGAAAGATACTTGACCGTTTTCAACAAAGTCTGATACTTTAGCCCTACAATCAGAACCCATGCTAGCAATAGCTCGAGGAGTCACTCTAGTACATAACGGAGTATCTAAAATCCAATTATCATACCAGAAGAAAGTATCAGACCCATTTCCAATTTCAGAAATAAAAAAATGGCGAAACTCCTCACGAATACCCAGGATACGTTTCCAACTAATCGAAGCATCCCAAGCAGATTTCAAATTCCAGAAATTGTTACCCTTCAACCGATAAGTATGAATCCACCTCACCCACAAAGAATCTCTTCCTGAGATTATACTCCAAATGTGAAAAGCGATAAGAGCCTTATTCCAAGCTCTAAGAGGACGGATACCCAAGCCACCTTCTTTCTTTGGCATACAAACATCGTACCAGGAGACTTTCGATCGACCTTGCAGCATCTCTGTTCCTCCCCAGATAAAATTCCTAATCATCTTCTCAATAGCTTTTGAGACGGAAACTGGAAGAATAAAAACTGAACTCCAATAAACTTGCATAGACATAAGAACTGAAAGGGAAAGTTGTAACCTTCCAGCAAATGTAAGCCAACTATTCTGCCATTGTTGGATCTGCCTCCTCACTTGGTCAATAAGAGGAGAGCAATCAGCATGCCATAATCTCGTAGAAACCAACGGAACCCCAAGGTATTTCACAGGCAAAGAACCCACCTCAAATCTCATAATATTATTAATCAACATTTTATTTTCCAAAGAGACTTGACAAAAGAAGACACTACTCTTATCCTCATTCGGCCACAGACCAGAAGCTGCTCCAAATTCGTCCAGGGAGTCTTTTAAAACTTGTACTGACCAAGGGTCACCATGACAGAATAAAAGAAGATCATCCGCAAAGCATAAGTGAGAAATCTCCAACAGCTCACACTTTGTATGATAACGGAAAAACCCATCTTCTGAAATTCGTTTCTTCAAAATAATAGTCAATACCTGCATTACTAAAGTGAACAGATACGGTGACAACGGGTCTCCTTGACGAAGCCCTTTTTCCGCTTTAAAGAACCCATGCGCTTCACCATTAACGATAATGGAATAACACGGGGTAGAAACACATTCCTTAATCCATCCTATCATTTTTTCAGGGAATCCAAATAAATGAAGAGCTGTGAAAAGAAACTCCCAATTTACACTATCATAAGCTTTCCGGATATCAACTTTGAATGCACATCTAGGCCTACCCTCTTGGCGATGGTAATCTCTAAGTAACTCTTGAGTTAATAAGATATTATCACTTATCCGCCTCCCTGGAATAAAGGCATTTTGATTGTCATCAACAACAAAATTTAGGCAGTCTTTAATTCGATTCGCTAGGATTTTTGAAACACACTTATACAACACATTGCATAAGGAGATAGGCCTAAATTCTCCAACATTAAGCGGCTGATCAACCTTCGGAATAAGGGCAATAAGAGTAGCATTCACCTCTTTCAAAAGCTTACCAGTGACAAAAAACTCCTTCACTGCCTTGCAAACATCCCCACCTATAATAGGCCAGGCCGCCTTAAAGAATTTTGCAGAAAAACCGTCTGGCCCCGAGGCTTTGTCATCTCCCATGGAAAAAATTACAGCTTTAATCTCATCATCCGTGGCAATTTGAACCATCTCGATAGACATAGCAGTAGGGATTTTTTTCCCAAAAAAATCAGCAAGATTATCAATCTTCTCACCATCACATTTCGATCCAAAAAGATTCTTATAAAAAGAGACAAATTGATGGATCATCAAATCACCTTCAACTTCTAATCCCTGGTCATTAAGAATAGATGAGATACGATTACGATTCCTTATAATTTGGAGACTTTTATGAAAGAATTTATTATTTTGGTCCCCCACTCTCAGCCAATGAATCTTAGATTTTTGCTTCAGCATAATTTCTTCTTCCAGAGACGCAGCCCTATAATCCCTTGCCAATAAGATTTCTTCTGCCTTTAAACTCTCATTAAAAGGATCACAATCCAGAGCATATTGAATATTCTGAAGAGAAAGTTGTAAATCTTTAACTTTAACACAAAGATTTCCACTTGCTTTCGCTTCCAAACGGAAAATCGGCTTTAGGCGCTTTAATCTCTGCACAACTTTATACATCATAACACCCCCACAATTTCCTTTCCACCCCTCCTTAACCAACTCCTGAAAGTTTTTCCTGAGAGCCAGAAAATTCTGAAATCTGAAAGAAGGTCGTTTTTGTTGATCAACAAAACCCCCAGGAATAAGAATCGCAGGACTGTGGTCACTCGTTTTGGGAGCAAGAAACTTAGCCTTAGAATTTCGGAATTTCCTTAAGAAAGCTTCATTTGCCATCACCCTATCTAATTTCCGAATGACCCCTACTCCATGAGGACTGCCAGACCATGTGAACCTCATACCAGAATAGCTAATATCCATGACTTCAATCCTGGTCACACAAGCACAAAATTCTGAAATTGCCGGCGAATTACCAACAATACCTCCTGCACTTTCTTCCTCCTTTAACATAGCATTGAAATCTCCCATAATAACCCATGGGAATTCACCAACCAACTGCTTGAAAACTTGGAGGGAATGCCACAACAAACGACGAGGGATATGATCATTTGCAGCGTAAACAAAAGAACAGTAAAAATGCTCCTGAGAGCACTTGTGTTTAACCAAGCAATGAATTACTTGCTCTGTCTCAAATAAATGCATCACCTCAAAAAAATTAGGATCCCATCCGACAACAATTCTGCAATTAGTTTGACAACTTTCAACATTTGAAAACCACTCCCAGTTACGAAATAGTTTTTTAAAAATATCCCCTACTCTCCTTTTAGCAACTCGAGTCTCTAAAATGCCACACAATCCAATTTTATTTTCTCTAATCAACTCTTTCATTTCTCTAACTTTGAACGACTGATTAAAACCTCGGACATTCCAACACGACAAATTACTCATTAGAACTAAAATTATTAGGAAAAATACCCCAAAACAGGCCACTCAATTGCCTCCAAAAATCTGCCCAGCTGCAAATTCTTCATGCTCCTTCTCCTCCTGTTCCTTTTGGGATGAGAAATCATCATCTGACATTAAACAATCTTCTCGATTCATCGGAACAGAAAAGTCCTCCGTCATAAATTTCGAAGTATCATCCCCATCTGATTCCACATCATCCTCCGAAGAGCCCTCCTCTTTATAATTCTGATCATGCTTCATCCTAAAGAACTTCGAACTCTTGTCAAAATCAATATGTTTTCCTTGTTTTTTAGCTTCCAGAAAAACAGAGCCATGATTTCCTACTGATTTTAACCCCTTCAGACCTCCGTACTTGTCTCCAGCCTTTCCGTTCTTTAAAAGACCTACATCAATCTGGTTATTACCACTATTTACATTATTCAGAGCAGTAGGGGGAACCATACTGTAATCTTTATTACTTGCCGATTCTCCAGACCTTTTTTCTTCGACCGCAGTAGTAATATTTTCCAAGTTATCAATAATATTGGACTGATTCAGCAGATCAAATTTATTATTCAACACCATGTTCTTGTCACCACCACTCTCACTAATCTTATTTCTCCTCGAAGTTTCTCCTCCGTAAACATTCCGATTTATAGATCCTCCATTCCTTCCCCTTCGATTTGCAAACGACATCGAGCTCTGTTTATGGTTAGACACCCCTGTAAAATTTCCCCCTGGACGGTTCCCTTGTTTCTGCAGATCTGATTGGTTCCCCATCTTGCCTTTCCCCTTTTTCTGCACCCGAGTGAAGTCATCATGCTCCTTAACAACCTTTATCTCTTCGTTAATTACATGCTGATTTTTCTCCTGGGCAGCCCTCAACATTGGACAGTTGTGAACATTATGCCCAGATAACGAACAGTTTGGACACCAAGAAGGGCGCCACAGATATTCCACCCTTAACACTACCTCCATCGGTTCTAAAAAATCATCATGAGGGATATGCAAATATAAATTCTCAGGCAAATATTTATTTGCATCTACTTCTACCAACAGCTTAGCAAAACTCAATCTACCTGATGCAACTCGACACATCTTTTCCGTCGGACCATCTGCCATTAGAATGTTCCCCACACCACTTCCAATTCTACTAAGCCCTTTACAATTCCAATATTGCAGCGGAATATTGTAGATTTTCACCCAAAGTGGAATCGTTTTTGGTACATCTTTCGATAGAACAATCTGAGGATGCC